>OX456524.1:14917292-14937292 GCA_949748255.1 Eustalomyia histrio
ACACAGCAAAAAAAGCAATACAACATTCTTAATACAATTCAAATTCAGAAAACACTCTTAAATTCTACAAAATATAATTTAACATCACGTTGAAAGCCTTCTGTTAAAAAAACTCTTTTTGATTTGGGCTTTCTCTTAGTAGAATTGTTAGTATGTTGACCAAACTCTTCGGTGTGAATTAAATTTTAAATAAAAAATAAATTGCGGTAGGTTGTTAATTTTTGTTTTTGGTGTTAGAATCACGATTTTATATGTAAACAATAAAAGTAAAAAAAAATCTAGCAGACGTCAAAATGAAATTGAATTTTTTTTATTAGAATATCTAAACGTGTTGATGATTTTTGTTTTGTTTTTTTTTTTTTCTTTTTACTCGTATTAAAATTAGATTTGTTGAATTTTTGTTAAATGGATGGATGATGAAGATGGATGATATAAATATTAGTTTCAGTAAACTAATAAAAAATTCCTTAAAACTTATGAAAAACTTAATAATTTGTATAAAACTAGTTTTTTAATGCAACTTCAGCATTGAGAGTATGAAAATGTTAATCAAAAAACATAATTTTCATTAAATTTTATGAGAACTTGCATTAACTAAATAAAACAATGAGCGCCCCGGTAGGCTAGTTGGAAGCGTACTAGCTTATCAGTGCAGGGGTCGTGGGTTCGATTCCCACCAGAGTCTCTGGACTGTTTTCGCTACAACGAGCCGATAGCCTTTCTTGCTAGTGCTCGGTTAGGGTTTTAATATATTTGTAATTATATGATTAATATAAATAAATAAATCAATAAATAAATAAATAAATAAATAAATAAATAAATAAATAAATAAATAATAAATAAATAAATAAATAAATAGTTAAATAAATAAATAAATAAATAAATAATAAATAAATAAATAAATAAATAAATTAATTAATAAATAAATAAATAAATAAATAAATAAATAAATAAATAAATAAATAAATAAATAAATAAACAAATAAATAAACAAATAAATTATAAATAAATAAATAAATAAATAAACAAATAAATAAATAAATAAATAAATAAATAAATAAATTAATAAATAAATAAATAAATAAATAAATAAATAAATAAATAAATAAATAAATAAATAAATAAATAAATAAATAAATAAATAAATAAATAAATCAATAAATAAATAAATAAATAAATAAATAAATAAATAAATAAATAAATAAATAAATAAATAAATCAATAAAACAATTTCAATGGATGAGTTTCCAGTGAAATTTCAAAAACCATAAATATCATGAATTCTCCCTCAAGGAAGAAATCCCAATAAGTTTCCCAGCAAAAATAAATGCAAGCGATTCTTAAGATATCAATGTTTCTTTCATTGATTCCAAAGTATCATTTAGTTCTGATTTTCCCATTCTAAAGCAGTTCTTTTTCACAACTTCCAAAAACGTGATTTCTAATGAAATTAAGCTCTTTTTAAATCTATGACGGGTAACTTATTTCAAAAAAAATAAAAGTTAAACGTTAACAATAGATATTTTCATATAAATTTGATATTCATAACTATGATTTAGTACTAAACTTTGGTTATTTTGAAACAAGTTATCAGGTTTAAGTGAATTGTATCAGTTTTTAGCTTTGAATTTCGAATAAAATAATTTAAAAAATTAAGCTCGGTAACTGAATGTGAATTAATGAAAGCGTTGTAAACTGCCGAAATGCACTTTTTGTACTGTGCACCTTTATTTGTGTATAAATACATTCAGTTGAATCCCGATGGTCATAAGTTGCCAACTAATATGTTTTTAAACAGTTTAACTTAAGAAAACGATGCCAAGCGACTTTTATACAATGGAAAAATTGTTAAGTATGCTTAAATAAATTTGTTAGTTTGTTGTCTTTTACAAACTGTCAACTTATGACCATTGATAAAGCAACTTTTATATTGGTCCTACTGTTTCTATATGCGTTAAAATTTAAATAAAAAATTCAAAATTTATTTGGGAACATCAAAAAATTTCATTTTTCACTAAACCATAAGAAGGGCTTTAGATACAATAAAAAAGGATCATAAAAGTAAACTTCCACCCTATGACACCCCTATGTAAAAATCACTAGTTCCGATCCAAATTTTCACAACACCGTAATCAAATTCACTGCTTCTTTTTCTCTTCTTTTGTTACTTTTTTGCTGGGTTTTCACCGAACTTAATGAAATGCGGATATGTGATAGAGGAAAACAAGTATTTTTTAGGCTGTGGTTTATTCGATATTTCTAGCCGTTCGGCTTATGTTTCAACCGCGGAACGAAAAATAAGCAATATGGACATCAAGATTGTTTTGTTGAATACTAGAGTACTGCTGGAAAATATTAAAATTTATATATATAAGACATGTTTCCATACAAAACCGAGTTATTGTTGATATTTTTTCTTAATCGCTAAAAATTAAAATTTAAAATTAACACACCATGAAAAAATGTTTTTCGAAAGAAATATGCGGATTTTTTTTTTTTTTTGACATAAAAGTTATAGTTTTACATAAATTTCTCAATAATTTCGCATTATTAACCTTCAATATGATAATTATAAGCATTACACAGTGGGGCAGAATCAAAATGTTTTAGCAATATTTTAGTCATTTCTTATCGGCTCGTTGGATTACTATAAAGTAGGTACCCTCGAGCACTTAAAAATTTGGAAAACTTACCATTTTTGATGAAAAACCCCCTTAATTTCCAAAGTTTCACAAATGTGGGCGTTGTGGTGTAGTGGTTAGCGCGTTGGACTGTTACACAGAAGGTTGTGCGGGTTCGATTCCTTGCGACGGCAACATCAATTTAGAAAAAAAAATAAGGATGATTTTTCTCTTCCTCATACATATCGCAACGTCCTTCGGTGTTTTAATAGCACTTAACCCCACCGAAGTAAAATAACAAAACAGGGCTATAAACTAAAAAGCTTTAACAATTTTTGCGAATTTCCTATCAGAGTGGATGTTGTGGTGTAATGGTTGGACTGTTACACAGAAAGTTGCGGGTTCGATCCCTAGCGATGACAACATTAATTAGCAAAATAATATGTATGAGTTTTTATCTCTCATACATATCGCGCAACGTCCTCCTTCGGTGTTCCCATATCACTTAACCCCACCGAAGTAAAAAAACATAACAGGGCTATGAATGCTTTATCTATTCCGCCAACTCTTGATCAGATGGCGGGCAACAACTGTTCTAAGAATTATCATCTCGCGCAATTACAGTGTTGCCATATTTAAAGCCCTTCATCTTTTACCACCTTTCATCTTTTCTCTATACCCCCTTACAAAGAAAGCGACACATTAATTAGTGGGAAGAATTTTCTGAGTGTTGCTCCTCTTTCTAAAAAAAAGATGGCGAGCAACAACTGTTCTAAGATTTTTCATCTAGCGCAATTACAGTGTTGCCATATTTAAAGTTTTTCATCTTTCACCAACCAAAGAAAGCAACACAATATGAGTAATAAGTAGAAAGAATTTCCTAAGTGTTGCTATTCTTAAAAAAATTGGATTTTTTATAATTTTTTCTGTCTTGTCCATATTTACCGGGTTTGAAAATTCAAATTCATCACAGACAACAGGAAAATCATGCCCTGGATATTGCGATTGCAGTAGGTTCTTTACTTAGGGTGCCGGAATCGATAATTCTATGTTAGTTTAAAAATTTTTTTTGTTTTTTTTAACTTCAAAAGTGTTTTTCTCGAACCTTTTTTTTGAAGTCGGTAGCAAATATTTTAGAACCTCTGAATCTAATGCAGAATAGGTTTTTTTATTATAACTATTTCTAGGATAAGAACCTATTACTATTAGGTAAAATTCCATACAAAAGGAACCGGTTGCAGAACATAACTTAGAACCTATAATAATGCGATATAAGGTTTTCTACAACCTGTTGTTTAGATTTTTAAGGGTTACTGGAATTAAAAAAAAATCAGTAAAAATACCCATTTTTGAGCCTTCGAAACGGACTTAATAATCCCTTAAAGCAGGGTGGAACAGCACTAATGCCATGTTATTAGGGGTACCTTGAAGTGTCTACTGCAGCTTTTTATTTCTAATCCCAGCTTTGCAATCAGCAAAATAATATTTTTAATAATATTTTTAGAATTTATCAGGTTCGAGATCATAATTAAATGTTACTAAGTAATAGTAAACACAAATTATTTAAATGAATAAAATTGCGACAATCAGCGCTAGTTTTCCTTAGTAATATTTAAGGGGGTAAGGTATTTAATTTTTGTATTTGCATTTTTTTTTTTAATAAATTCTTAATATATTAAGAATATTGTGTTAAAATTTCAGGTCGATTGGAGCAAAATTGACGAATTTACGAGTATTTTTATGTCAAGTATGTCAGTGTTTAATACCAGATTTTTTAATGTTCAAAACGTTAAAGCGTTCTTTCCACAACTCACGTTTTCAAAGTCGGTGCCCCTCATAAATTCAAAACTACTGCACTGATCCTCTTAAAATTTTGAACACTATTTCTGTACATGATTTACAAAGCAACGCTGGAGAGTTTTTTCAAATTTGTTACAAATTTTTATTTTACAATAACAAATTACCCGATTTTTTTTCTCTAAAAATTGCGAGTGTTCCAAAAAAGTGAAAAATTCAAATTTCGAAAAACCCTCCCAGCGTTACCTGGGGAAAACTATTATTTAACAAATGAACTTTGATTTTTTGATTTCAGATGACCCAGCACCAAGTTATGAGGGGCACTGCAATTCTACTTTTATTTGAGACACGTCGGTATAATTGCTGCCAATGCCGTGTTTCTTAATATTTCTTCGTGAAAATTTTATACAACATTCTTCAAATGTCATACTTTAATGTCCTATTAGCGTTAATAAAGAGATTTTAACTGTGTCGTCACAAAAAATGTACAAAAAATGCCTTTTTTAGGTTAGGTTTTTAAAATCGGTGCATAAATCAAAAACGGTAAACTTTCAAAATATTCGCATGTCCGCGTTGCCCTACTTTGGAGACTAATAGCACAGCTCCCGGTGGGTCAGTGAGGATGGTAGTCGAAACTTAAGCTCGAAATCACTTTGGCTATGACTGTGTAAAAATTCATAGTAATCCAACCAGCTAGTAAGAAATTACCGAATTATTTATATAATATAATTTGATTTTGCCCCACTGTGCATTCAAAGCAATTAATCAATCAATCAATTTGTTTACAAAAAATCTCAAATTAACAAACACCCTATGGGTCATCATTGCATAAAATTTAAATATTATTTTAAAAATGAGGCCTAATGAAGTACATAATTTCAATCATACTTGGGAATGTTTCATTGCCATTGACAATTTATTACCATTATCATTTAATGGCAATGAAATACTTTGTATTAGAAAAAATCTTTACTGAATGTGATGAAATATCGCTAATGCATTAAAAAATTAATTACAATTGATTAAAAAAATAAACGAAATGAACAACGAATTCAGCCAGGGAAGTTATAATACAGGTTTTTATAAATGCAATGGAATTAAACATCGAACTAAAATAGGTAAAATGGAATGAGGAACGAGTGGAATTGGAAAACTAAACCTAGAGAAAGAAATGGAATAGAACACAGAAAGGCTGCAATTTAAACAAAATTAAATGGAATGGGGAACGATTAGAATTGAAAGAATAAATACAGGCAACAAAATGGAATCAATGGAACAGAATGCGGTTTTCTTGTTTTTCAGTGATATTTATTAACTTCAACATATTTTTTCAGATTTTATCGATTTTTTCCCAATATATTTATTTGTTAATTGTAAAATAAATGCAATGGAGAGAATGGAATGGAACTTCGATCTAAATTAAAAATAGGAGAAATGGAATGAGGGACGAGTGGACTTGCAAAACTAAACATAGAAAAAGAAATGGATTAGAACAGGGAAAGCCTGCAATTCAAACACTAGAAAAGGAAACCAAAATAAAATGGAATAAAGAGCGATTAGAATTGCAACAATAAATACAGGAAACAAAATGGAATCAATGGAATGGAATGCGGTTAGCTTGTTTTTCAGTGATATTTATTAGTTTAAACTAATTTTTTGTGATTTTATCGATTTCTTCCCAATATGTTTCAGCGATTTTTTTTTTATATTTTAACATTTTTTCGAAAAACTTATTTGTAAATTGTATAATAATAATTCTTCACGAATTATTAATATGACAATGGCATTTAAAAACATTGACATTGATTAATAAAATCAGACTCATAAAATCATTATCATAAATTAAAAATAATTTCATTACAGTTAATATCAATGGAATGCTAAGAAAATCATCAATTAATTAGTCCCATTTATGATTATAATAATAAAATACATTTATAACATAATTATATCATATGTTTTTTCCTAAAAGAAACAAACTGACCTACAAGCTAAAAAAACACAAAATTTAAAAATAACCTTGAAAAGAATTATAAAACAGGCCGAAAAACATGGAAAAATAATAAAATAAAAGAAAAAAACTTACAAGCTAGGCCTAAAACAAAATTTATAATGGGATTGTTCTTTTTTAAGTGTGATCACACAAAACATATTTACCACAAATACAATACCGCCACTGTTCATTAGAGTGGCCCGAAGTTGAAGAATTTTTGATTCTTAAGTTGTACAACCGCGAAAAAGTTGTAGAAAAATATTTTCAATCGTAGAAAAATAAAATTTCCGCTATGCTAAATTTCTTACAATTGAATTCTATCATGTGATACATCGTCTGTAGTTAATTTTCGTAAGCCAAACACGAATATTGCATATTTCGAGATTGTTTAAAAAGTTTTAAAAATGTGGCAACTCTGTTTTTGATAAAAAGATGTTTTCGATCGTTTTTTTAAACTGGCAAAATTTATATAAATTCATCTGCATTTGAAAAACATTAAAAAAAATTAAAGATTTTTGAAATATGGCAACTTCACTTTTAGACTTATATGGCTTTTTGAACAATTTTACTAATAATGATTGTGTTATGATGAGACACTGTAATCAGGCGTTATTACATTTTAGTCCATAGAAAAATTTATATTTTTTTTTAAATTCCCAGAGTAACAATCAAAATTAGCGCTTTTATGCAAAAAAAAGGGTTGCCATATTTTGAAAACTTTTCAACCAATTTTAAAAAACGTTAACATATTCATGCCATACAAATATTTTGTATGGCATGAATATATTCAGTTAATTTATAAAGTAAAAAATAAGAAATAAAAAGTAAGAAATAAAAAATAAAAAATAAAACAAAACGAATTGAAATTTAAGAAATATAAAAAAAAAGCATTGCAGTTGTGCGAATTTCAACTAATTTATTCAAGTCAAATATGGGTGCCGTGTAATTTAAAGCAAACTTAAGCCAACTTATGGAACAATGCTTAAGTCATCTTAGCCAATTGTAGTTGGGCCTTTACTTTGCCCTGATTTTACATATTTTTTACAGCTTTTCCTCACACACAAAAAATATTTTTTAAATTTACTCAATTACAAATTTAATTTTGAATAACAATATTTATACACTTAGAGAAAAAAAGTTTTATCATATTGATGACACTGTTGCAAAAATTGTTTGTCATATTTATGAAGTGTTTTATCTTCATTATTTCATAAACAAAATTCATTAAAAAACTTTAAAAAATATTCATGAAACGTTTTCATAAATATGATTAAACTTCTTTATAAAAATTCTTCAGAAATACGGGCAAAAACCATCATCTGATTTTCGTTTGTAATAACTTTTGTTTAAAGTGCAAATTCACTTCGTTTTTACTTGATCATGTTTATTCACTCCTATAAATTTTGTTTTAATTAATTGTGGGAAATTATGTCCGCCAAATGGCCGCCGTCAGCGTTGGTGCATATTTGGATTCTTTTGATTACATTTCGCATAACTGTTGGAAGATCTTTTGTTCTTCCTCCTCCTGCAAATATCCCAAGAGCAAGATGTCAAAGACAGTCAGATTTAAAGATCTGCGAAATCACCAAAACGTGAAATTACTCGCGCTGGGAGTGCATTAAGTCAATATCTGGCCCCACGGCCGGCCCTACGACCCATATGGATCTTTTGTACCAAAGATCATAAAACTGAACCAAATTCTGTATTATATTCTCAATGAACTTTAATATAGAAGATGGAGAAGAGTTCCTTATATCATCCTTATTGAAAACTTTCCGCCTGTTCCTATGCAAAACAATACACTCACACAAAATGTGGATGGTTGTTTCGTCGCTTGCAATATGACAAGTGGCGCCGTTCTGATGGAATCACATATTAGCGAAATCCAGATCGTCAACTTCCGATAAGAAAATTCAGTCAGCATGGCTCTATAGCTGTCGCCGTTTACCCTAATAGTGGTGCCGTCGGCTACATCGAAAAATAAAGTTCAATCACCTTTTCCGACGTAACTATGTTACAAACTACACTGTGACTTTGTGCGGCTGTAAAGTACTTCATGAATTATGCGTAAAGTGAATGATTGTTATTCACTAAAAATTTCGCTTTTCTGTACTTCATGAATATCAAAACCAAACTGATATACGATGACATTTGCAAAAATGACAGCACCTTCCAATAGGATGATACATATTTATATAAAGAAACTTCTTTATAAATATAAAGAAATTATTTTATAAATCTTACTTAGGCCCTGTGTGAGGTTTTGAGATAGTTCAAAAAATTTTCAAATTTCATAAAAATTTGGAAACCTGAATTTAGTTTAGATTTAATTTAGCCATTTCGCACTCACCGTTATATATTACAGTTGCAATGGCAACCCTGTCAATTTGTGATTCGAAAATCTAGGGTGGTTGTCAAGGGTAATTCTATAAATAGATGGGTAATCATTCACTTACTGTGAAAAGGAATTTCACATAGTCATTTTTCTTAGAGTTGAAAACCATGAGTTGATTGTGGGTTGGGTGGTTCATAAGAGAGTGTGCACTCCCTCTGGCGCTGATCCTCACAATTTTTTATATTTAAAAAATATTTGTTTACTATACCTTAGTAACATTTAATTATGATTATGGATGAAACATTTTCATCATATTAATAAAGTGTTATATTTTACGAAAATCTATCAAGTTTTTCATAAATATGATGAAGCTTTTTCCGTAAGTATAGTTTATAAATAATAATAGTTCATAATAATCATTACAATAATTATAATTATAATATTTATAATTTTTTTAATTAAATGAATTTCAGAATTAATTGAATATTGCTTTTTTGGTCAACAAGATTTTTACTTAAAGGAACTAAAGAATTTTTTTTTGTGTTTTTTTTTCAGAATTGAAAATATTTCAACTTCAGCCCATTCTACTGTTCATAAGTTTCGCTAAATTAAAATAATCTATAAAATGCATTCGAAGAAATTTAACTAAAAGCACTTTTGATTTAACTAAAAGCACTTTTTATAAAATAAAGCTGGTCACCCTAAATTTCCTACTATATTTTTTTAAATATCTCTTATATTACGTTGGTTTGAATATTGAATAATTAAATTTCGTCTCATTTTTTATTTTACAATATACATACTTGAGAAGAAGAAAAAAAGAATATTTTGCCCTTAATAAAATTTCGCCAAGTGTTTTATTAGTGTGACCATCGAATAGTTAAAGTTTAAGGTACTCATAATTACAAGTATGTATAAAGCAGTAGTGAATGTTTTAGCATTATAAATTTTATATGGGAATACCAAAAATACAATGAACGAGTGCTTTGAATTGTTTTTTTTCATTTTTTTTTTTTTTTTTTTTTTGGAGAGGTCATTCTCCTGCATTCAATATCATTATCAATATCATTTTACTCAAACTTTTGGCGTGAGCAAAATGATTTTTTTTTTTTGTATATACATATATTTTTTTTTAACAAAAATTAAATTTATATCGCCTTAAAAATAAGTTTTTTTTATCGTACATTTAAACGGTTGATGTACGCTTTCAAGTACACAATATATATTTTTGGTTGAAAATATTTCCCTCCGAAATTGTATAAACATGCATATAATGAACTTAATGTATGCGATAATATGCGTAATATTTTGGGAGTTGAATTTATTACTTTTGGGTAGCTGAAGAAGAATATTTCGAGGGTCATTTAAAAAAGAATAAAGGTGCTTTAAGTAAGAAATGACTTTGAATTTTAAACTGTGTTCAACTCAGAGCTGGATTGTGCTGCATTTAAAAATTGTTAATTTTATTATGATTCAACAAAATTATAACAAAACATTCATTTTATGGTTTGAATTTGTATGTATGTATGTTTTAACCAGGAGGGGCAAACAAAACAATTAACGGTTTCGGTATGCCTACCGCTATAATTTCGATTACGGTTTCGATATTTGAAAACAGTTACAATATTTGTAATAGTCTCGGTTTTCAATTTAATACGGATTTTAATGGGCAAACGTTTTATATAAGTATCAGTAACGGTTCCGGCATTTGGCAAATAGAACTTGCTATATTTGAAAAAGTTTTGGTTTTCAATTCAAAACGGTTCCAGTTCGGTTTTTGAAAAATAAAGGTTACGGTGTTGCAAAAGATTTCGATTTTCAACTAAAACCATTTTATAATAGGTAACGATTTTATATTAGTTTCGATTTCAATCCTCGGCATAACACTAAATCAATACCGGTACCACAGAAAAAAATATTTTATATAAAATAGAAACAACTTTGGAATCAAATAAAGTTTATTTTTTTTAATTTAAAATAAAAATAAAAACAAAATATTTAAAATACTATAGTAAAATTTTAAATTTTTACATATTTATTTAAATACAAAACATTTTATTTTAACAAGAATCATTAATAATATGCAAACCTAATTTAAAAATGTTTGTAAAAAAAATAAATTGTTAATTCAAATATGATATAATAATTGTTTTAACTATAATTTTTTCTCTGTGTACGATATTTATTACATTATTTTACAAATAAGAAGATCAGTTACATCTATAGTTTTAAATATATTTGAACTCATTTTTAATCAGCAACGATTTTATGTCAGCCATCTTTGGCTTTATACCATTTTCCAACATTGTTGTTTTTTTTCGAAAAACTTTTTCAGAATGTACTACTTTGTATTTTAAAAATCTAATTTTAGATTTTTAAAACACTTATATATACACTGAACAAATCTATACAACATTTTACGAAAAAAGCTTTCGTAGTTATTTTTTCGTAGAATGTACAACATTTTTTTATATTTTACAAAATCCAGTTTAGTCAAGAATTTAAGAAACTAACGAAAATATTTCGTTATTTCTTGTTGTTATTTTTAAACGGTAATTTATGTATTTTTTAACGAAATCAACAGTAGTTTTAGATATTTAGGAACCAACAAAACTTTAAAATATTTTCAAAATAATCTTTCAAATATAAAATGATCTCTTGAATTGTGAAGCAAAATTTTTCTTTAAGAAAAAAAAACTTCGTAGATTTCGTATATTTTACGAAAGGATTCTGTGGTGCAATATGACGAAATATTTAGTACAATGTACGAAAGTGTATATAACGTATGTACTTTTTTCAGTACACACTTCGAAGGAACAGAGATCTTATGCGTGGATTAAATTTGACTCCCCAATGGAAAAGCGCAAATAGTGTTATGAATTTTAGTAAACTATTTGATCAATGTTAAGTAATTGATTTAAAAATGTCTAAAAGAATTTTCTAAAAATATTTTTCCGCAAAAAATAAAATTCGAAAAAATGTTTGTAAAAAAAGTTTCAAATATTTTTGCGTAAACGAAATTTTGGAAAATTTTTACATAAAAAAAATGCAAAATAAAATTACGCTAAAACAAATTTTCACCGTTTTTCCCAGCGTTTTTTTTTTAAGTGTATTATCACTCTAAAAAGTTAGCTGGTATAATACACTAAAAATGACAGTTACAACAAAGGTAAAATAACTACTAATCTAGTTAATTTCAATTGTTAAAAATATTAAACGAATACAGTAAAAATAACTGACAATATCGTCAAAAAAACGGCAAATATTTTACCACAAAAATTTTAAAACAACTGACAAGATGGGTAGTAATGACTTATTTTACAATTGGTTTTTCGATTTAAAAAATATATAATTTTTTTGGTATATTTTTTCTTTCGATAACATCCAATTTGTAATTACTTCATACTACGGTACTCCAGTTACAACGTTATAACAAAATTATCTAATTTTTTAACTGCAATCATAGAATATATTTATCAACCATAAGAAATAAAAACCACAAAATTCCAAATTTCCAAAAATTCAACCAAATTTCTAATTTTTTAAATAAATACCATAAATTAACTGTTTACTGCAAAATTACGGTGTTTGTAGTTGTTTATTATAATATTAAAAATACGCACGCAATATAATTTTGTTAAGAACAATTAAAAATACATATTAAATTAATTGAAAACATAATTAAAAAGATATCTACTGATTTTTATTGTATTTAAACCATTTTGTTATTTATTTTCAAATTATCGATCGTTTAAAACGATCTCCAATATTTAACTGGCAAAATGCTATAAAAAACCATATTTGTGGTTTGTTTTTCAAAATTTCAAAATTTTATTTCAAGTAATTGCAAAACACAACACACACATAGGTTCATATTTTTATGTTCTATGTGTTTATGTATGTGTCAACAATTTTTTGTAATTCTTTTTTTTTTTTTTTTTGAAAACCGAAAGGGTTTGAGGTCGAAAGGTTAACGATTTGAAAAACACTACCGATTTACAATATTTGTGGCGAATTTCATTAAAATCGGAGATGACAAATCCGAATGCTGTGCGGTTTGACATGGAATGACCCTATTTTGATATAAAAAAAAACGAAATAAAAATAATTTTTATGAAACCGAACAGAAAAATTCTTCATTTAACTGAAAATATCAACCTCCACTGAATGACGAGCTAATTTAGAGGTCATGGTTTTTATTTAATGATTTTCTTTGCTTAAATGACTTTTTTTCTTTGCTTAAAAAGGATTTCTTTTGCACACAGAAATAGATTTTAAATTAAAAAAAAAATATGAGAAAATTTTTTTCTCTTTCGATTTAGTTCTTACATTATAATGCAATTTTTTTATAAAAAAAAAGAGTATTTTTAAGCAAAGAAAAATCATTTAAGAACAACCATGACCTCTTCATTAGCAAAAATCAATGGTTTTTTAAAAATAAATAAAATTAGGGCCTATTTATCCATTACGAAAGGAGGCTAAACAATAGAAATTGACAATTACTTTCGTCAAAAATACAAAAATAAATTTTGGTTACTTTGATTTTTTATACCATTTTTTTTAACACATAAAACAGGGCTTAAACTAAAATTTCTTGATTTTTTATTAGCGAAAATTTTATACCGCCAGAAAAATGACCTAAACATCCAGAAACTTAATTGAATTCGAGTAAATCATTCCAAGTATATAATGTGAATTACAAACTGAGACCAGGAATCAAATAACAGCATTCGTGATCGTAATTGTTTGATTTAAATTATTTATTTTTTTAATTCTTAAAATAAAATATTTAAACGGAATTTTCTTCATCAGGGTCCTTGATTGGATATTAAGTTGGTGTTTTCATTATTAGTTACATTGTAGTTAAACACTTTTCGAATGAATTCATTTGATCACGAATGCCGTCATTCGACTCCTGAACAACAAAACGCGATATAAACTCTCCTCCTGCACAGTGGAGTGGAAGGTATAAAAACATGCTAACATTTTGAAGAAAAGCTTTGAAATGTATTTCTATTGAATTTATTTAAATTTAAATTTTTTTAAATACCCATCTAAAAATCGAAAAAAAATGTACTTATCAAATTTCATGATTAAATCATATTGTAACATTCATATGAACATTCATGATCATACATGGACCTGTATATGATCATACATGGGTATACATGGTAATATACGTCCATACATTGTTCAATATATGACCATACATGATCTCATATATGATCATATATCTTCGGATCCGAAATTTGAGGGTATATGGACGTATATGATCATATACGAGCACACATGAATAATATATGAGCATGTATGATAATATATGCACATATATCACCATATACCCTCAAATTTCGGATCCGAAGATATATGGGCATATATGAGGTCATGTATGGACGTATATGACCATGTATGGCCATGTATGATCATATACAAGCCCATGTATGATCATGAATGTTCATATGAATGTTACAATATGATTTAATCATAAAATTTGATAGATACATTTTATCCCTAAAACTTTCTAATAAATTTTTAAAACAACCCTCGTTAATTGTAAACAATGTGAATGTGCAGCAGACCTCTTATCACTTTTTTTTTAACCAAATCATTTTTTATAAATGTTAAATTGAATTCTTTCTTTACACTTTTTTGATATTTAGTTCCGTAGCTAAAATTAAATTTGTTAAATCACACAGTGAAGCAGTTAAAATGACAAACAGGCAGAGCGAGAAATTAAGTCAAAACAAATTGTTAGTTAAGAGTCAATTAATAGTAGAAGACGGCAACGACTCACTTCGTCAATAGTAAACGTTGTTAGCCGCTAACACCGTCACCGACGTCAACGTCGTTACCGTTGTCGTTGTAGCGTTGTAGTGTGTCTCACTGTTAGACTGTTGTTAATTGTTATGTGTATCAAGCTTTGTCGAGGTCATTAAAGTTTTTGTGAGTCTAAATCAAGGTGTCACCTTGGCCTTATTTTTCAATTTTTGTATTTTTTCGATGTATTTCTGTATCATTTTCGGCAATTGACGGATATTTGTATACATCATATGAGTGTAAAAGTGTTTGCGTTTAAGTAGATTTCTTGAGCATACACAGCACAGTCTTACATGAAATAAAACTTAAAAGAGCTGGGCTGTGTAGCTGGCTGGCTGGCTGGTTGAGCTGCTTGATTGGTTGTTTTTTTGGTAACTAAACTAACTTGGCTAGTTACATATATAGCTGGCATTGTGGAAGGTCATGATTTTTTTTATTTTTTTTTGTCGGTGCTTATTATATGTTGTTTTATTAATGTTTCTTTGTTTAGCTGAAGGCATCAACCAAAACACTATATTGATGTATTCTTAATTTAAAAAGGAATTTATTTTGTAATATTAAGATTTTTTGGAAAATTTTCTAGATGGTTTTTAAGTTGTTTTTTTTTTTTTTAATTTTATAGTTTTGTTTTTGCATTTAAATAGCAGTATAAATGCAATTTGCCGATATTTTAAGGTTACACTCAATGTACATTTTGCGTAGAACTAAAAACACTTTTGTACACTGAGAATAAAAAAAATGTGATTTTAAATTTTTAAGGATTTAATTTCTAAAATGTTTTACGGCAACGAAATTGTATTATTATGTGTTTCATTATTATGAATAGATTGTTTAAAGTAAAAATACAAAGATCATTAACCTTTTTTTGAAAATTAGTGCGTATGATTAATATGCCAACTCTATATTTTTTTGCATTACTTATACGCACATAACCACATATTAAACCAAGAGTATTTAATTCGCACAAAAAACCAATTTAGTTTTTTATTAAATTGATGAAATTTTTCTTTATCTAATAATGGAATTATTCAGAACATTTCTTTAAAAATTTTTCATTAAATATTTATTAAATTTTTTAAAATAAAATTATTAATTTAATTTTAAAATTTTTACTAACAGGGAAAGTATCCCCACCTAAACCCTCCGATTTTTATAAAATTTGAATATGTGATAGAAAAGAAATCTAAGATCAACCTTTTTCTTATTTTCGGTCAGCTTTTGGATCTAAGAGGTTAAATAGAGGAAATTAATTTGGACATCTTTGTCAGGCAACATGTCGAAAAATCCGAAATTTCTTAAAAAAACTGCATTGTTCCAAAAAGTAGCCAAAAAGGGCTTTGTAAAAAATTTGTTAAAAACCCAAAATGGCACGAATATAAAAAAAAAGAAAAACTTCGTGTTCGCTGCAATTTAATGAGAAATATTATATTTAAATTTAGCGGCCATATCAATATGATTCCCCTCGAAATTTTTGAAATTTTTACAACAACAAATTCAAAAAAGCAAAAAAAGTACCAAGAAAAAGTACCATTCAACGACCTCAAAAATACCTTACCACTCGAATATAGTGAAATTTAACAAAAATAATCGAAAATATTTTGTTCAAATTAGTACAATTTCCTGTCCTTTAAATTAGAGGTGGACACGTGATACAAAATTTCGCGTGAATCACGGGATCGTGCGTGAGAAGAAAAAAAAACTTCGTGCGTGATTGTAATTTTTGGTTAGTGATCGTGCGTGAGCATGAGTTAAAATCGCTCACGTGACCATTTCTACTTTTAATGTATCCTCTCAGCACCCTGTGAGTCTTTGAATACAAATTATAATTTATTTTTAATGTAAACTTTAATTTTACTTCGTGTTCAATATTTTTTTTTTTTTTTTAATTTTTTCTTTCTTTTCAATTTCAATTTTACGAAATTTTAACTTTGACTCTTCCTTGCTTCTAAACTGAACACTGTGCATGAAAAAGTTGTTGACTAAAAATGTAGTAAATTAACTTTTATGTTAAGATAATTAAATTTTTTTTGCAAACAGATGGTTAAAGCAATCGTTGCTTTTTTCAAATTTCTAAATATTTTCGAGAAGAGATCAGTTCAGTTTGTGCGTCAATTTGTGAAGCGAGTTGATGAAAATGGATCTTTATTGGACAAACCACCACGTGTACGTTTCGTCCAGTGCGTTCAATCGAAAATATTGAATTGAACATTTCTCACATTTTTGGAAAATTGGGTTGATCGGAAGAGGTACTGCCGAGCCAGTCGTGGTAGTCATATGAATGATATTGTGTTCTATTCTTAAATGGCAAAATTCAACCTTTCCAATAATAATTTGAAAAAAAAATCAGTACTTTTTTATAGCCGATTAAAATTTCAAATGGCCCACCCGTTAGCTTTTTTTATTATTACGTTTTTAATTTAGAGATTTTTTTTAATTTTTTTGTTTTTAGCGTTTTTTGATTTTAGCAGTTTTTTAGTTTTATTAATTTTGTAATCCAAAATTTGAGTCTTTGATAATTAGAGGGCAAGTCAATCATATAACGAGCACTAGGAATTTGAAATAAATTAGCTTTTTGAAAAATGTCAAGTTACAAAAGACGACTGGTAAATTATTTATGAAACACATTTTCATTCATCGCAGCCCGAGGCGGCCAATTGACATCGCCAAGACGGCTGATGATACGATTAACGAACTTAGTGCGCAAATTATCAATTCTTTGATATAAAAAAACCGTAATCATGACTGAAATAGCTTTTTCAGCAGACTTTTTGAAAAAAAGGGCCAATAATGCCACCACTCCAAAATCCACACCAAACTGTCACTCTCTGTGGATGCATAGTCTTCTCGACATTGACATTCGGTTTTTCCGATCGTTGACTACACAGAGAAAACATATTCATGGTGACAACCTAATTTCCCACCAACTGAATATTTTAGTTGCAGCAACAGAATTATTTAATTGTTCCGACCAAATGTTTTTCCGATACGATTGAAATATTTTTATTTCAACCGAAATTCTGTTGCATTTAATGAATTGCGATAAACAAGTATATCGGTGACTCCAACCAAACCATTCGGTTGGAAATAAATTCGGTTATTACAATGAATCTATTTTCTCTGTGTACTTTGCCAAATAAAAGATTTAGCAAAATATGCAACAAAACTTGCCAAAATATGCAAACAAAATCTGCATTTATATTGCCGGATTTTTGGTAAATTTTAGGCGTTTATTATTTGTACAATATAAATTTATTCAAAGCATTAGACATCGTTAGCAATGATCTTTTTTCATCTCTCTGGCAACATATGGATTCCACGACAAAAGAACTGCTCATTTTTTAAGACCAAGAAGGAATCAAGCCGATTTCAGATTTCCGGTTCTGAACTCAAGCGTATTACAGTGAGAGCGTTCTTCATCGTTCGAAGCAAATGGTAGTAGGAAGGGGCAAGTTTTGGACTTTAAGGCGGGTGAGGCAAAACTTCCAAACCACTATTTTCTAAATAGTTTTTAACCGGTCTTGCAACATGTGGCCGAACATTGTCATCATGGAATGTCTGGTCGCATATTCCGGGAGTTTTACGGCCAATGCTCGCTTCAAACGAATCAATTATGTTTGGTACAGATCGCCTGTGATCTTTTGGCCCGATATAAGCAGCCATAATAGATGGGACTCTTCTGGTCCACCAAATACAGAGCATTACTTTGATGTTGATTTGGCTATTTGGCCGGGCTTCACATACGATTTCTTGCACTTCGGTTTGTCGTAATGGATCCATTTTTCATCAATATCACCACTTCTGAACCGCACAGACCATCTCTCGTACGTTGAAATTTATGGAACATATTTTTTTTTTCATATCGTAATAGAAATTTTTCGTATTCTGTCAAGTCTTTTGAGAAAATGGTAATGGATCTTATTTGAGAATCTAAAAAGCAACCGTTGTTGACCCTCAATTTTATTGTTAATTATTTTAACTTTTTACCCATATTCTTGCTTTTAAATGCAATTTTTAAAATTTGTTTTTGAATTAGTTCTTTATGATTTGTATTATATTAAAATCTCTATTGTGTAAAGATTAAACTTTGTAGTCAGTTTTGGCCTTAAGGTTTTTTTTGGTTACCTATGATAAATAAATGAAATTGAAGAAGTAAAGCAAAACTTCCCCCGAATGATGCTTCGTTGTCAGGAAAGTCGACATTTTCGAAGTAAAAAAAAAAAAAAACTGCTGTTTACACTATTTCGTTCAATAACTAATTAAAAATAAATGACAGATTTTTAATCCCCCAAATGACATATAAGTTATTAAAGACACAAACTATATAAAAAAAGATACGCCATCTGTTGTGTATCCCGCATTTTTAAGTTATACATCCAATAGCAAATTCAGATAATCATATATTTATATGATATTAGCTATAATAATAAGAAAACATTGGACACAACAGAAACCTAAAAGGGGTGTGATCGTAATTTAAATAGATGGATAATTTTTTTTCTTTTATTTATTGTTTTCTGACATTAAATTTGTAATGTGTTTTTCTCTAAGTGTAGACGCTTGCAAAATTTTTGTGCAATCCCCTAACCTAAAACCTCCCTTCTCTTGTTTATACAAACTATATTTCTATTACCTTCTACTACTACCTCAATATATTTTACTTTGTGTTTTATAATATTTCTGCTCATTCATATTCGTATTTCGTACTTGTTTATGTAGTATGTATATTTGTTATACATACATACATAACATACATTCATACATAAACTATTCGCATTCAAATTAAAAAAAAAAAACAAAACTACTACACATCTATTATTTAGCTTCAATAGCAGGCCAGGGTCACAAGAGAAAAATGGACACAAAAACCATTATAAGCTTTGATAAAACGCTCTAGCCAGGCTATATAAAATGTATTCATATAACCAGCATGCTGGCTAGCTAGCTAGCAAGTAGTAGCTGCTGCTGCTGCAGCAACTAACTATAACATGTTGTAGCCTCTAATACAAAGTCGGAAGAAATATATAGAAATTGTAGCGTCTAGTGCCGCTCTCTTGTGTTTGTCTCTCATAATAAACATAACAATTAATTGTATTACTATTTAAGCATTTCAATAGTTTTTATTTTTTTATATTATTGTTGTTGTTATTTTTCTAACAAGCTGGCATTAGAGAGAAGAGAACAAAATATTCGCACGACGAATATTGCCTCGAGTGTATATTATCGCATTTTACTTGAAAATTTTTGTTGTTTTATTTTATAATTTTTACACTTGTAGAAATAATTATGTACCAGCAGCAGTATTTTTAGTTATAAATTTGTAAATTTTGTTGTCATTTGTTTCAATATAAAGAATTAAAGTAGTACGTAGAGAGATAAGAAATTGTATTGGTTTTAAAAATAAATATTTATATATTTCAACGTCATAATTGTGTGTGAT